>BPLR01020421.1:0-16785 GCA_021605095.1 Caerostris extrusa | reverse complement strand
ATTACGTATTGCTGTTTAAGAAGCTAAGATAAGAAAAACGAATTGAAATTAAAAGTGGAGGAGGTTTGTTGTTGTGAAGTGATTTATTGTTGAGGTGTTATATACTCGCCGAAAATTAACTCTTTGTGTGCACCTTCCATTTTTGTTTCTTTATAATTTATAAGCGTATTACTTTAATTAATGTGTATTTTTTTCAATTTCATATGGGAATAATAAAAAAGCGTGAATAGCTAGAATACGATGTTATCAAAGACATTGATTCCTGCTACTGTTGCATGTTGCAGCCGTTAAGCTTTTTTACAGCTGTGTGTTGCAGTGTATCTTTTTCAACCTCATATGGAATAATGAAAGCGTGAACGGCTAGAATACAATACTATCAGCCTACTTTCTGCTACGGATACCTGCTTCAGTGGTTGCTTTGCTACAGAGATGCCTGCCACAGTGGTTGCTTTGCTAAAATGCGTGTTGCAGTGTGTCTTTCAACATCAAGTGGGAATAATAAACAGTGAAGGGATTATTTTCTGCTACAGATGCTTGCTGTAATCGTTGCTTTACTAAAGACGCGTGCTGCATTGCATCTTTTAAATCTCATATTGGGTGAATGTCTAGAATTATCCAATCAAAGTTTGACTTCTGCTACAGATGCATGTTGCAGTCGATGTTTTGCTACAGATGTTTAATGCAGTGCATCTTTCCTCAACCTCATATGGAAATAATTGAAAGCTTGAATATATAGACTACGGTAGTATTAAAGCTTGATTCCTACTGCAAATGTATGCTGGGTCGTTGGCTGCTTTCTGCTTTGCTACAGGTGTGTGCTGAAGTCGTGTTGCTTTGACCAAGGCTGCTTTTTATGAGTTTTCTGTTTTCTTTTTTTCCTAATTTCTTTCATAAAAATTCACAACATGAATCTATACGTTTAATTAAATATATAGAGGGGATTTTGTTACAAATTTATTTTAAAATATTCAGGTAGAGAATTGTTAAACTGTTTCTCATACTTCATTAAAACAATAATGATACATGTTCCCTTCCTCTAAATAGGAGAAACAATTCTACCCTTACAGTTCAGGCTTATGCATAATGAATTGTATACCTGTTTATGCAATTTTATGATGAAGAACACCAGGTCATTTTCTCAACAGTCTACCGCAGTTGCGATTTCCATTCGTACGAAAACGATATCGCTTCTTTCCTCCCCGCATTATTCGTGCACTGAAAGTTCGTTTTACAGCGGGCAATCCCTTGTACCCGCGTTAGTGAGGATCGTGTAACTGCGACCGCGTAATGAACTTTTCCTTCCCGCTTTACAATCCGCAAACGAAGGGTTTTATCGCCCCGAATTAATGAGGGGGGATCTAGTGGTATGTGCTGGGCAGATAAGGTGCCGCTGTCGTTAGTCGGCATTTCTTTGTTCCACAGGTACTAGGCGGCGGAACGCTTTTGTTTTTCTGCTCACGTATTGCGCAGAACATACTCAGATACCCGACTTTTGTGCAGAAAACGCATGCTGTATTTCAGCAGATTTTAAAGTCGGTCTTCACGTTGAAAAAAATATGTAGAGGTAATAGTTTCACTAAAAATCGACAACGTGGTTAGTTAGTGACACATAACTACATAAATATATAATTAAATGGCATATATAATTTAGTGGCATATGGGGCCTACCATAAGGAAAATTTATTTTGATTTCAGAAGTGGTAAATTTATATGAAGTATTCAATTTTGTAAACATTAACAGACTGTCAAAATACAATTAGAATTTTGATATTTAGTGCTTTTTTTCATTTATTGTATTTTGGGATTAACTTTTTAATATATGTTTTGATTGTTGAAATTTTTGTTATAATATGTTTATTATTACAAATTGCAAACAATCAAAACATATATTAAAAAAATGATATTAACCTTGACAATTTAACCTTAAATTACGATATTAACCTTAACAATAATTTACGATATGAACTCATTTATTTTCTAAGAATAAAATTTCAGAAATAGCCTTTTTTCCACATCATAGATTTTTCTACTAAAATCTTAATAACGCTTTTACTCTTTTCATATGAAATGTATTTATACCTATCCTGCAGTTACAAAGATTGATGGTGCTTACTAAGATATTAAAGAGAGCTAATTTCATTTTATTCGCAGCTGTTTATAACAAATCGCAATTGAAAATTTATTACTTTTTATTTTCGTTTATATCAAATATCCAGTATTTGGCAAGGCTATTAGCATTTATAACTTTCTATTTCCGCCCTATCATTGCTTTCTTTTTAAAACATTCGCGTGTACGACATGCTTCATTTCAGTAAGAGTCTTCCTGCTGGATAAATGGTTTTTACAGGGCAAAAGTTTGAAATGCTCATAATTTGATAAGTATACATTTATATAATGAACATATATTAATTAAATGAATTCCTTTATTTCCCAAGAATAAAAACTTTATAGAAAGCCTTTTTTATCCGTTTATCATAGTTTTTCTTTAATAATATTTTAATTCAATTTACTATATAAATTACTTGATACGAGTTTTGCAGTTACAAAGATGGAACCCTTGCTTAGTAAGATATTAATAAGGCACTATCATATTATTTGTAGCTGAATATAATAATTTAATTAAATGTATTCTTTTTTATATTCTCTTAAGTAAAAAAATTCAAGTATTTTGGTAAGGCTATTAGTATTTGCAACTTTGTTTTTTCCGCTTCTCTCATCATTGCGTTTTTAAAAACATTCGCATGTACAACTTGCTTCATTGTAAAAAGATTTAATGGCAAGATAAATGGTTTTACAGGGAAAAGTATGAAATGCTCATGATTTTGATGATATATACATTTATATTTCGTGACTAACTGATAAGCAACATATTAATTAAAGTGTTTAAATATATTATATAAACATTAATGTTAAAAGTTACAGTACTATTAAAGTTAATTTAAACGTTTTACGTTAATATTATCATTAATTTAAACGTTAATATAACATTTACTATTTAGATGATATTTTGCTTCCTGTTTTTAGATGATTTTTAATTGTTTTTGCATTTTACCCCCTTATTAAGCATAAAAATTAAAATCTACATATTTTTTGCTGCATTAAAACACATATAGCAGTAAAAAAATTTGAACTGTTTTTAGTAAAGTATCGAGTGATTTGATCTGTTTTGGTAAAAATCGAGTGATTTGATCTGTTTTGGTAAAATATCGAGTGATTTGATCTGTTTGGTGGTAAATATCGAGTGATTTGTGAATTTTTATGAATTAATAATCTATGTATAGATTAAAACAATATGAAGAATTCAAAATGGACATAGTTTTCCATACATTTAATTTTCCGCCACAAAGAGAAAATCAAATTGAAAAAGATGAAAAGGAATTAAAGTTCAAATAACACCAAGAAAAAAAGATATTTGATTTAGATTTTATTCTAAAAAATTCGAATTGATCAGTGAAAATAAACATCGTTTTGAGAATGAATTCCATATAAATATATGAAATTTCATAAAATATACGATTCTTCAAAAAAGTTGTTGGAGATAAATTTTTTCCTTCAGCATATTCGAATATTCGATTTATGTAAACAACAGAATAAAAATACTATCAACAGAAAAAAAAAAAATAATAATAAAAAAAAATAGAAAAAATAAATAAAAAAAAATAAAAAAAAAATAAAAAATAAAAAAAAAAAATAAAAATAAAAATAAAAATAAAAATATAAACAGAAGTTCAAAAAAATTTTTTTATTCAGGTAAATAATGACAGTTTATCTACTTTCTTTTTAAAAATTGTTATTAACACGAACTCACTAAAAATTACGTGTTAAAAATAAATTGCAATCTCCTTGAAATCCAAGTTATGTTACACATTTCAGTTAGGTAGATGTTTCAGTTAGGTTTTATAATTTTATTCTTCGTCGACTTAAACGGACAGCTAAACTTTCAGGAAAAATTTTACGCTAGAAAAAGGATGAATTTCAGCTTTAAAGCAGAAATAGTCGATAATACATTTTCTCAATTTAAAACGAATTTCTTTCGAAAAATTCTTCCACAATGTTATATAAGAGAAACATTTAGCGTGTTAAGAAAAAAAGCCATTACCAATCAAAATTGAGATTCAGCTTGGAGAAATTTGACATCGAATTGAAAAATACTTTTGCACTCAAAAGGGTACAAAGTTTTCTACGACAGGATTCATTTTTCAGAGCTATTTGACACGCATTTTTTTTTAATTAGTTATCCAGTTTCGTGACTTCAGTTTCTGTACAATTTCTACAGTTTCTGGAATAAGAACGTATTTTTATTCTCATCATTTTTGAATATGTGGTTTTTGAAACTTTAGTTTGAAAGATCGTAAATTGTTAAAAATATTTGAAAAGTTGATGCAAATATGTAATTTAACAAAGTAAGCAATTAAATTTACCTTTTGTGGAAAGAATTCTGGACAGAATGTGTAGATTTAAATGGATTTGATACAGTTTTTAAAGAAAATCGCAATTGCTGTTTCAACTGTTTTTTAAATAATAATGTAGCAACAAGTAAAGTGATTACAATTACTCGAATAATCAATGGAAAATTAAATACAATTAAAAACTTGAAAATAATACTTTGTTGAAAGTTTGAAAGTTGATACTTTTACTAAAATTTTAGTGAAACAAATAAGGATTTTTTTATTAATATTGTGCTGTATAAAATCCAGAATTCTGAAGGCATAGTTTTATTTCATAATTTTGGAATATGTGATCTTTAAAAATTTTAGTCAGGAATATCATACGATTTTAAAAATATTTGACTAGTTGGTGCAGGTATGTATTTTTAAGAAAGTATACAATTAAATTTACCTTTGCTGAAAGAACACATAGTCACAATTTGCAGATATGAATAGAAATGTTGAAGTTTTTAAAGAATTTAGAAATTACAGTTTCAACTTTTCTAAATAATTTTATAACTATAAGTAAGTGATTAGAATTATCTGAATAATCAGTGGAAAATTAAATACTATTAAGAATTTGAAATAATTGAATTAAGATTGAAAATTGATAATTTTAGTAAAAATTTAGTGAAAGAATAACTGCAACCTTTCTTCCTCCTACACAGTGCGTGGCATGGTGGCCAAGCGGCTACATCACTGCCCTTGCGTCATAGGCGTCAGGCTCAAATCCTGGCGGTGGCAATAAAGTTTGTTAATAGTTCGTAATCCACCTTAAACTGTAGGCCTCTCTGTCTGCTTAGCCCTCGCGTGTGCACAAGGTGACCGTAGAGAGTCACACAAAGCCTACCCCACTGCATTATCCCCCCAGCGTCAGAAATGCTCAGTAGGAATCAAAACTCTTACCAGAGAGGATGTACAGCGCAACCCTCGCTTTTGCTGAGAAACGTTTAGTTTGTAATCTGTCATCCAGACAGGAAATATATTCAACTCAAACATGCTTAATAATTAATTAAAACCTGCTGCTCCCTGCTTAGGCTTCAAACCTGCTGCTGCCGTTGTCTGCTGAACTGCCTACAAACTCTCATCCAGAGATTAAAGTATATTTCGCGCATCCGGCGCGTACCTGAGTTTCTTTATTTTTTTTTAATCGGGGAATCCTTCCCCGAATCTATAATTATATATCTTTAAATGTGTTAAATATGTCTGTAGTTAATTGTGTGTGTGCTGTTTGTGCCTGTGTAAATAATGCTGTGAGTTTTCAAATCTGTGATTCGATTCTCAACCTAACCCCACCCAGTTAAAACCAGCTGCACAAAACCCAACAGAGCATAGCGAATTTTTTATTTTTATTTTTGCTGTCTAAAAAATTCTGAAGATATTTATTATATTTAATATTTACTTTATATTTATATATTTATTATTGTGATATTTATTATGGTCTACTTCTAACTGATCTATTTACCTGACATGTTCGAATATCCAAGCTATTTTATCTGTTACTAGTGGTTCTAGACTTTTCAAAGAATTTTAATAGTTGTTAATTTAAAAGTAGTTTTAGAAATATATTTCTAATATTTTTGCGGACATTTACAAGAATAATATTAATATTTTAATGAAACAACAAAATCACTGAATCATCACAAAATACTTTTATATAGAAAATAAAAATTTTAAAATTTCTTTCTAAAGAAAATAATGACTTTCTAAATAAAAAAAAAATTCAATTTAACATAAACTGAAACTTTAGCTTTATTTTATAATTCCGTCACGTAAAATCTTACCAATAATGAGGTTTTTAAAAAGCTTTTCTTGCACGTTATTCTTTTCATTTAAGATTCACTTTTTACCCCTTCGTCCCATGGCGGCAGAAGGACGTGAATGAATCAAGAACTTCATCATTCGCATATAAATGAAGCAAGGAATTAAAAAAATTATTTTGACAGAATAAAAATATTTCCAACAGATCTTTCTTTAAAAGATTTTTATCGCATATAAATTACGAAAAATATTTTGAATTTTCAGAGAGATCTGAGATGAAAAAGCATTAAGCTTTTGATTTAATACCACAAACTTGCATCTTTTTTATTTTTTTTATTTATATGCTAGAGCTTTGTTTTCCTTTTTAATATTTTAATTTGCTGCTGTTTTTTAATATCAAGCATGTTATTAGCCACTGTATCTCATGGCATTCGCCACTACTTTGACAGACATGTTGTAAATTTAGCTTATTAATGGACTCCATGGAAACTGCAACACCATTTTTTGCTGCCATGGTTTTGAAAGAATCTCCAAGTGAGAAACTATCAAGAAACTTTATCTTTCCTTCCTGCTTAATAGAATGCAAGGACTTTTTGGAATAATGATTTAAATTGAGTCTAGAAATGTTATATTGCAACGTTTTTTGTCAGACAATCTTATTCAGATAAGAAAACAATATTCAATAACAAGTTGATATTATTTGATGGTTTATTTTAGATTTTATGTCCAATCAGTTAGGGCAACTATTTTAATTGGGAAATTTAATTTTAAAGACAAAGAAATTGTCAGAACTTTTGCAACTATTTACAAACTAGTATTATATGTAAAGATACGAAATAAATCTTACTTTTCATTGAATTTAATTTATTAATTTTTGGAATCTTATTGGTTAGGCATAACTGTTTTAAAAATGTTCTTTTATATTACACTTGAGACATAGACCCTTTGAAGGCCCTTTTTGTCACCCATTACCTTAACAACCTTAAGAAAAACAGTTTGAAAAGAATAAATAGAAAACATTGTCAGAACTTTGCCAACTATTCACAAAATAGTATTTTACGTAAAAACACAAAATAAATTTTGCACATTTCATTTAAATTTAATTCATTAATTCTATTTTCTATCTTATCAGTTAGGCATACCTGTTTTAAGAAATGTTCTTTATATACACTTGAGACATAGACCCTTTGAAGGCCCTTTTTGTCACACATTACCTTAACAACCTTAAGAAAAAATCGTTTGAAAAAAATTAAATAGAAAACATTGTCAGAACTTTGCCAACTATTCACAAAATAGTATTTTGTAAAAACACAAAATAAATTTTACATTTCATTTAAATCAATTCATTAATTCTATTTTCTATCTTATCAGTTAGGCATACCTGTTTTAAGAAATGTTCTTTATATTACACTTGAGACATAGACCCTTTGAAGGCCCTTTTGTCACACATTACCTTAACAACCTTAAGAAAAATCGTTTGAAAAATTAAATAGAAAAACATTGTCAGAACTTTGCCAACTATTCACAAAATAGTATTTTACGTAAAAAAAAACACAAAATAAATTTTACATTTCATTTAAATCAATTCATTAATTCTATTTTCTATCTTATCAGTTAGGCATACCTGTTTTAAGAAATGTTCTTTATATTACACTTGAGACATAGACCCTTTGAAGGCCCTTTTGTCACACATTACCTTAACAACCTTAAGAAAAATCGTTTGAAAAATTAAATAGAAAAACATTGTCAGAACTTTGCCAACTATTCACAAAATAGTATTTTACGTAAAAAACACAAAATAAATTTTACATTTCATTTAAATTAATTCATTAATTCTATTTTCTATCTTATCAGTTAGGCATACCTGTTTTAAGAAATGTTCTTTATATTACACTTGAGACATAGACCCTTTGAAGGCCCTTTTGTCACCCATTACCTTAACAACATTGAGAAAAACCGTTTGAAAAAATTAAATAGAAAACATTGTCAGAACTTTGCCAACTATTCACAAAATAGTATTTTATGTAAAAAACACAAAATAAATTTTACATTTCATTTAAATCAATTCATTAATTCTATTTTCTATCTTATCGGTTAGGCATACCTGTTTTAAGAAATGTTCTTTATATTACACTTGAGACATAGACCCTTTGAAGGCCCTTTTTGTCACACATTACCTTAACAACCTTAAGAAAAATCGTTTGAAAAATTAAATAGAAAACATTGTCAGAACTTTGCCAACTATTCACAAAATAGTATTTTACGTAAAAACACAAAATAAATTTTACATTTCATTTAAATTAATTCATTAATTCTATTTTCTATCTTATCAGTTAGGCATACCCTGTTTTAAGAAATGTTCTTTATATTACACTTGAGACATAGACCCTTTGAAGGCCCTTTTTGTCACCCATTACCTTAACAACATTGAGAAAAACCGTTTGAAAAAATTAAATAGAAAACATTGTCAGAACTTTGCCAACTATTCACAAATAGTATTTTATGTAAAAAACACAAAATAAATTTTACATTTCATTTAAATCAATTCATTAATTCTATTTTCTATCTTATCGGTTAGCAAACCTGTTTTAAGAATCAATGTTCTACGTATTACACACTTGTGACATTGACCCTTTGAAGAGCTTTTGACATATTTTCGTACAACCTTTAGATAAATTGAACAGACATTTTGTTAAAAATCGGATAGGAAAACATTGTTTGATTCAAATGATATATAAACAAAATATTTTCTTGTATTTTCAAGACCAGTAATTGCAAAATTATTTTATTTCCTTTTAAAGAAAGTTTGTTTTAAATTTGGTAAATCAAATCTTGAATTGGTTTGAATCTGAACTAATTAATCACATCGGTTATATTCGATTCATTATGGCAGAAGCGGAAATGTATTTTTCTAAAAGCTTTCATTAATTTTAGTTTATACAGAATATATTTTTGAAGCATTTTTACTGTAGGTGTGTATGATAATATTTCCGGGTCCACTCTTTTTCCTACGATGTATTAAATCAGAAGGGTAGAGTTGCATTGGAAGTTTTGTCGTCAACAATAATCCACAAAATATCTGTCAATTATTCGCAAACTATTACTTTATGAAAAAATAAAAAATAAATATTGTTTTTCATTTAAATTAATTTATTCAATTTTTAGCTATCTTATTGGTTACATACCTGCTTTCAGAACTCATGTTCTTATACTACACTTAGACAATAACCCTTAGTATTAATCTCTTTTGGCCCACATGAAAATTGGAAGTGACATTTTGTTAAAATTTACATAGAAATCTATTGGTTTGGATTCTAAGAATATATGTATACAAAAAAACAAAATTATCTTATAATTTCATATTTGAAAAGTGATTGCAAAATTATTTTTTGTTTTCTTTTTAAAAGAAAGCTACTTTAAAATTTGCAGAACTAATTTTTAATTGTGGTTTCAATCACTGGTTAAATTAGTTTTTATTATGGTAGAAGCAAAATGAATTTTTGTTTTCTAAAAAGCATCTCCTTAGATCCTTTAGTTTATTAAAAATATTTTGAAGTATTTTTAATATTGCTGTTCAAGAGGGTAGCTTGAGCTTCTGCTCTCATACCAGACACTAAGTCTGAAGAGTAGGCTGCACTGGAAGCTCCTTTGCCTCGGTCAACAATAAAACTAAATATTTTTAATCCTATGCTAGTCGGCGAGGTCCGCGCTGCACTCAAGGTGGAAAGTCGACACATTCACACTGGACCAAGCTTTACGTGACTAGAAGGCCATGGGTGAAAGTGGAAAAATCGATTTTCAAATGCCATTCACGCATGACCACACGCAAGACCATGTTATTCTAGTATGAGTTTAATTGTATCCACAAGAAATGTGTGAAGAAGATAAGCAGTGTAGTGAGCAAGTTATTGATTAAAATAGACTAATGTCCTCGTAATTCTACGGAAATTTTCCTTTTCAAAACACTCTTCATCTACAATAAACACTGATTTATATCGTATTTTTATTGTGTAAGTTGTAAAATTGTTTCAAGTGAAACATCCGACATCAGGGACCCCACGATTTGCCAACGGTGGATTAACAAACGTGGCGTGTTTTTATTTCTTTTCACTCTTGGTTTTCAGAATTTTGAACATGTTGGGTTGTTTCCAATAGACTAGAATTAATTATGTTCGTGAAAAGTTAATTCTAGTTATTACTTAACAACATATATTTAAATGATGAAAATAACAGTAATAAATTTCTGTTGAACGAAGCATAAACACTCATCTCACCCCAGACGGCATGCAGCACAGATGCACACAACACAGCACGGTGGCGCAACTAACTGCAGCACCTTATTACAGCTGCTGCCGTGGCAAAGCCAGCACAGCAGGCAGAACATGTCATGCATATGCCAGCCACCAGCAGCACACCGGCCGCTCCCCACCCACGCAGACACACATCGCCGAAGTTACGTATTGCTCATTAGATTAGCTGTACACAGATTTATAAATACTCACAGATAAATATTTTTATTTTATCTAATATATTTTTGCTTTTGAATAATATGCAAAACATCATTTGTATTATTTTGTAATAAAAAATTAATTAAACAAACTTTAATTTTTACAACTTTTTTTATACTGGCAGGGATTTCTAAAACCAAGTTGTGTAGAGTTACTTTTACGTACAAATAAATTACATCGTATTAAATTTTGCATAGTTATGTAGAAGTTATTGAAAAATTATAATGAAATTATTTTATAGGTAACTTAGGTAGGTATGTTTTAATCGAAGCAGAAATCAATTGAAATTAAATTACTTTAATTTTTTTTATTTAATTACCATTAATAATATTTAAATGTTCTAATTTAAAAAAAAAATGTAATCGCTTTTAGACACAATATCGTATTAAAAGCATTCAAACCAAAACCAGGATACGTTCTTTGGTAATTAACTAAAACGAAGTTAACAGCCTAAAGTTCTTTTACTAATTGTTGCTTTGAAGATTTTAAATTAATGAGCGTTAATAATTACAACTTAAAGGTATTGTAAGCATTATAAAGGAGAAATAAAAATGGTTTGAGCGAAAAAAATGAAAAGAAAAAATATTAAAGTTTCTGTACTTAAAGTATTACATCATTTTACTCGCTTTTAGAATATCTTTTAGATAAATTATTAACATTTCTAGAAGAAAAAAATTAGATTTTTTTATCAAATTTTAATATTGATGTTGTTGATTTTGAACGTAATGAATTATTGTAGAATATTTTTTATATTGTTTTTGAAATTATTAAAATAACAAATGTATTCATTAATTTATAACGTTTTCATTTATTCATTTTAATTTAGAAAAAAGTTTTATTGAAACATATATTTATTTTTATAAGATTTAAAGATAATCTTTGTATACAGATTTATAAGATTTATTAAGATGATTTTATTTTATTATTAATATTCTAAATAAATTAATTAAATTATTAAATAAATAATAAATATACTCCAATAAAATTATAAGTAAATATGGAAAATTAAATACTTTAAAAACTGAACGCAATAAAAAGGACAAAAAGGCAAGATATTCCGCTGAGTATTTAAATTGATTTTTGTTGTTGCTGAACCTTCCACGAACGGTGATCTTGTATTCCTCTGCAAATGGCAGAAACAAGTAAAACAAATCACCGATGAACGAGGAGAGAATACATTGTCTTCATACATATATACAACAGTGTCTTCAGTTCATATACACTCAAGAGCCATGGAAGTGGTATTTAACTGTTGCTGGAGAGTCTGAAGAATCATTCTTTTCTGGAGAGTCTGAGCCTACTTCTGTGTGTGATGGGAAACACACAGAAGTAAGTGAAAGGTGATAGGTGGTCATAATGTTTTGCCTTGAGTGTATATATTTTATTTTTCGTTGTTCTGTAACTGTTCATAATCTGAAATTGGAAATAAAAAAAAATGACATCTTGATGATAACTTTTATAGAATATAGGTATCCGAGCTCTACTAATTTTTTTAGCATGCCAGCAAACACGGTATTACAAACATTACAATGTTTAAATAATCTTGTGAAAATTCTAAGCATGGTCCCAAATCTAATTTTCTTTTAAATTGTAGAATAATTATTTCTATCAGAACCGACAAATTCTCGGGACATCAGATTAAAAACATCACAGCCTTTTTCTCTTTGTTCGAACCATTTGTTTCATCAATAAATTAAAAATTATCATTATAAGTATAAATAAATAATATTATTACTTATTTTATTACACTATAATAGTGGATAAAAATGGTTATTAAATACAATAGTAATAGCTATGACATAAGTAAATATAATAGAAGATAACTTATAATAACTTGTTATGAAGAAACAATCAAATATATAAAATTTATTTTTTTTCTTCTAATCAGCTGGCAAATAGACTGTGATCTTTTATGCCATAAGGGCTGCACCAATGTTACTCACTTTGCATTACCCAGGGGGCGTGTGTAACTTGATGGTAAAGCCACGGACGCGGGAGTAACAACGCCCCCGCAACGCTCTACGATCCTACTAGGACCGGGACCTACGGCCTGAAGTGGATTCCGGAACCACTACAAACACCCATTTCAACGCCGAGATTTGAACCCGATACCTGTGGTACCGAACGCCAGAGATATATATAAATTTAAAAAATATATTTAGAAACTCAATTAATTTAAAGAGCTTTTATGCCAGCAAACAATCGTATTATTTCACAATGATTAAATAAACTTGTAAAAGCATTGTTCCAAATCTAATTTTCTTTACATTTTTTGAATAATTATTTCAGTCAGAAGTGACCAATTGTCGAGATATCAAATTAAAAAAACATCACAGCCATTTTTTTGCTGGAATCTTGTCTCAACAAGGAATATAAATAAAAAAATAACTTGTAATAACTTATTGACAAGCTGTCAAATATATATAATCTATAATTTTCTAATCAACTGAGCTCTACATTTAGAATTGGGAATTAATTTAAACCTTATGCCAGCAAATAATAGTATTATTTCAGATTAAATAAACTTGTAAAAAGCATTGTTCCAAATCTAATTTTCTTTTACATTTTATAATCATTCAGAAGACCAATTGTCGAGACATCAAATAAAAACATCACAGCCTTTTTCTTTGTTGGAATCTTTTGTCTCAAATAATAAATTAGAATATAACAAAAAATAATTGATAATAACTTATCGACTAGCTGTAAAATATATATAATTTATACTTTTAAAGAATATAAGCAACTGAGCTCTAATTTAGAATTGAATTAATTTAAAGCTGCTTTTATGCCAGCAAACAATCGTATCACTTCACATTGATTAAATAATCTTGCAAAAATTCTAAGCATTGTCCTAAATCTAATTTTCTTAAATTTTAGAATAATTATTTCTATCAGAAGCGACCAACTTGTCTAGACATCACATTAAAAATATCACGGCATATTTTTCTTTGCTGGAACCTTTTTTGTTTCGCCAATAAATTAGAATTCCCTTCGCAAGAATTATAAATGCTTAATGAGTTCCAATTATGACCATAATTAAAGCACTAAATACACCTCGCTTTCGAGACAAAGCAATTCTTTTGAGAATATCACTTGCAAAGGGCAGAATCTTTTCCGACTTCAAGGAATCCGGGGATTAATAAAGTTTTATTTTCCTCCCTAAACGTGACGCTTTTGATATACATATGAGCATTTAAAGCCCTTTTGTAATCCTTTTCTTGGTTCTTGAGCATAAAGTTTCGCAGTTCTGGATAAGCGGCCCAGCTAAATTGAGCCTGGTAGAGGTATTTCCTTTGTGGATTCTTCCACCCAGGGTCGTGAATTAGAAGGGCTCAGTCGTAAGAACCTTTTCCATAACTCCATGAGGAAAATTTGCTCACTGCTTTTGACAATGGTAATCGTTTTTTAATAAGGAGGTTTTCATAAAATCACTATTGAAATATTTATTTTTTATATTTTATATTTAATGTGTTATAAATACTACTGTGTCCATAAGGTAAGACTAACTTTAATTTAAATTTTGAGATTATGGAATTTCAAATTGTTTTTAGGTTGCTGGCATTGTCCTTGATATCTGTGGGAAATATGGCGTCAAAATAGTCATTAGCTTTGTTTTCTGGCAGCCTTGTTTTTTTGGTGTGTCCACAATGCATGCTCTCTACTCCAGGTTAATCGCAGGCGACAGTGAGTTACGAAAGCATTTGACAGGCCTACGAGCATATAGACCAATGAGCCCTAAGCGTCTGTACACTGTCTCGCCTTTAACTGAAACTGTCTTACCGTAGCTGAAGAGAGCTGACGAGACAGGTCTGATGTTGTGCTCCGTCTGTTTCTTTTGGCAGTAACTGCTAAATACCGGTCCTCATTCGGCGTTGTAACTCGGGGGCGACCTGTGCTGTAACATCTACTGACATTGCTCATCATCTTGGAATCGTTGCCAAAGCCTGGAGAAGACACTTGGGCGATTCCAAGTTCCTGGATACTTCCAGCTGAGTACGTCCACATTCCAGTCGTCCGATACTTCTACCACGTAAAAATCCTCCAAATACTTCCTTGTGCCATAACTATGCGGTTATTGCACTGAAAGGCTTTTTAAAGCGCTTGAACAATTTTACTTCTTTTGCCACCATTCCTTATATACCCCTCTCTTACACTCGTCATTGTGACGTACTATCCTCGCGCCATCTGGTGGTTTCCTGTAATTTGCATATTCTTCTTCTCAAGATGTGTGTGATAATCCTACAGGGAAATTTTTATTTTAGAGTTCAATTTCTGTGTGATTCTGAATTATCCTTAATTTATGGACATAAGTGTATTAAGTGTTGTCGTGTATTCTAAGGTACCATGACTTTATCGCCTGCTTTGGCCTGACAGTTTTGACAACGTTTTGAACGGTAAACGGGATACATGACTGTAAAGGATACATGGATTTCGGTTTTATCTTATTTTGTGTTTTTACTTTTACTTTGGCAACGAAAAATGGCTTTTTTTTTTTTTGCTTGCTTACTTTCTGGATGGGGACTTGTTACTTAAGATATGTATATTCAGTATCGTTTTTTTAAAGGAAAAGCTTTTGAGACACTTTTGTCCTATCCTTAAACATAACGTTAAGCAAGCAGTCTGTACGTGCCATTAAAAGGATATAAAGAATAAATTATTCATATATTACCAGAATGCTGAAGGACATAAATTTTCTTTTCTGGTTTAATAGATAATTTGTTGAAAATTTGTTATGGAAAATTTTAATTGAATCCTTATATGTGAAGATTAATATTGTTTTTACGTGTTTTAATAAAGCTGATTGCTTTAATTATTTTGAATAAAAGGAAGCTTCAGTTTTAGCAATAAGGTTTGGCTAATTATTTATGACTTTTATGCGGTTTGGTTTGTCGCTCTACGGTTATCTTGTATACACACGAGGGCTAAACAGACCGGGACCTACAGTTTAAACTGCACCACAAAAACCTGACAAACACCCATGCCAGCACCAGTATTTGAATCTGAAGCCTGTGATTCCAAAACCACAGTATTAGCCAAATGGTCACTAAGCTACTTTATTTACTAAGATTACCGGCGAAGAGTGAAAAACACAAATATAAAATAATAAACTATTTAGTAATATTTACTCAGAATTTGCCAATAGAACAGAATAGCCAACTCCATAACACACATTTAACAACACAATGTTGCGAAATAATATTTCGCTTTTCTATAGTTTAAAAATCTATTTATATGTATACATTGCTGGCAATTATTTCATTTACGTTGTTAAGAGCAAGTTCATACACATTTTTAAACATAAATATTAGTAATACCACAATATTTAACAAAATGAATACTTTAAATCCTTCATCAGTCATTCATGACATGCAATTATAGCTTTAAACGCTATTTTCCGATGCTCTTCTAAATTTCAAAACGACTTAAAATTTATCGCTCAGTTTAAAGTCCGTCACCGTCGATGCATCCATGACATCTCATAACCAGCGTCCATGATTGGAGAAATTTGGATTTCCAGGTACCGTGATATTCTGTACCAATTGGTAAACCAGCCAGGTCCGATAAAGTGTTATAAATGATCCGTAAACCCATATTTGCGCTGCTTTTAAGTGCTATATAAATACATAAAGTGCTGTCGTAGTATTCTAAGGCACCATGTTTTATCGCCTGTCAAGCTGACAGTTTTTGACACAACGTTTGAACGGTAAATGGATACATGACTGTAGAGGATACATGGATCTCGGTTTTATCTTATTTTTACTTTACTTTTGCCTACGAAAAATGGCTTTTTTTTAAGCTTACTTACTTTCTGATAGGGACTTGTTTTAGATATGCATATTCAGCATCGTTTTTTAAAGGAAAGCTCTTTGAGACACTTTGTCCTGTCCTTAAACATACTGTTAAGGAAGCACTCTGTACGGCCATACAGTTTTATTAGTATGATATAACATAATAAATTATTCGTGTATTACCCAGAATGTTGAGGACATAAATTTTCTGATTTAATCTATGATTTGTTCACATTGTGTTATGGAAAATTAAAAAATATCAATTATTTAAGTAAAAGATTAATATATGCTTTACGTGTC